>CATQJL010000316.1:17339443-17356353 GCA_958299035.1 Cylicocyclus nassatus
AAGGTTATATCTCGCAAAAATGAAGGCTCAATCAATATGAGAGAAAAGCGACTATGAAAATAGTTCCCCAATTATAGCAGAAGATTTGAAACAAGGCTTGAAGCTGGAGTCTAACATTTTGTAATTACGCTTAAGCTATCATAACTTATAATAACGGGCTAAGGGCTGTTTGCGTGTTTTTGTGTGTGTGTGTGTGTGTGTGTGTGTGTGTGTGTGTGTCTGAATATCTGTCTGTCACGAAATTCATAGCGCGAGTTCCAGCCAACCTCCTGAGCCCAAATTTGGCACAGCGCCTGCTACCAACATGTGAGTCTACCATATAAAAGCACGAGCGGATCCATTGTCTGGATCCCTGAGAAAATGCGCGTCAACCGGATCCACTTGGCTTTTGGCCAGTAAAATTGAGCCTGTAGCGCAACTTTTTGCAAATTCACGGATATGTTTGACAAGCTCATGTGCAAGCCATGGTCTTTAGCCTAAAAAATTGAATTAAAGTTTAATACTTTGCGAAAACGGCGCCAAAAGGAATTGGTTGCGTAAATGTTCAATTTGCCAAGATTTTACCCGATCGTTTGAGAAGATTTTTGTACAGATATGTAGCCCACGGTGATTATGGCATCTTATCGCGAATATCAAGCCATGAAAAGTCCAAAAACCGATTCAACTTTGCATTTGTTCTTTCGAGAAAAGTTCCGTTCATGCGAAATTACCGATCTCATATGGAAAAGCTTTTAGAATGAATAGTTGTTTACAAATTATTCGTGATAGTCCGCATACTCTGGACCAAGATATAGCAATGCGATGCGGATTTCGTGGTTTCCAATGTCATTATTGTGCGAGAATGAGTAAGGCATACAGATAGTAGGGTCAGTGCGAGCCTCTGCAAAGCAGAGGTGAAGCACTGGTACTTAATACTACCTAACCTCGAGTCATTTCTAACTTAATATGTGAGAATGCACACTAAACACTATTAGCGACGGCACCCTCACTGATAACTTTTCAGTTAAGCATTTTCTAGCCTGACAAAATGTAGAAATGTGTTCTATTGACTAACGTATGATTAACAAAAACAAAAGAGACAAGGAAACAAGGAGAAATCACTGCAAATGAGCCGGTTCTAGTCTTGCAGTTCGTCACTCAGCGTGCTTAGTGTGCACTACACATATTAAGTTAGAAATGACTCGACGATAAATGTCTGCAAAAGCTGATGATACAGGAAAGTTGTTAGCGTTTCATTGATTCCGTCACTCTATTTTTAGTAACTAAAGAAGGAGTACAAAGCTTGAAGCCTGCAGAAAGATTACGCGGCTATACGGTACAGCTTACAATTCGTCAAGGTCACCGAATTTCACCGAATTTCACCGAAATCCGCATCGCATTGCTATATCTTGGTCCAGAGTAATCAAATTTTGAGTTCAAACTGTTCGACTCAGCTCGGCTTAGGCGCATCTTCTGATGTATATAGAAGTGTCGGTTCAGATACGGTAGGTGCACAGTAAGCGTTCACATCTTGCGGATCCCATAGGTCAGTTTGGTAGGTTAGTGTGCTTATTTATTGCACACTGAGTAGCCTTCTGCAAACAAATCTAAAAGAAACCACATTTACTACCGTATCCAAACGGGCACTTCCACATATCAGAAGATGTCGAGTTGAGTCATCGGTGCCCTTGTATTCAGGATTCTTTCACCCTAAACCAGAATTTGACAACCGATGCGGAATGTAGCAAAATCACGTAAAGGGTAATTTTTTCACCAAATTATGGGTGGTATTCGTACACAAAAGTAGGTAAGAAATCGCAGGAAATCCAAGTTAAAACGGAAGATTTCATCTCATTCAAGGTATTGGTAAGTCTTGTGCATGTTTAAAACATGTTACTTGAGTTACCAGGTGCTGTCTTGATTGGTACGGGAACCAACATGAAGACTTACATACATATATATCCGCGTCTGACGTTCTCCTCACTCGCCAGTGAGATGCCCTCTGCTTCCAAGTAACAGTTTGTTGTTTTATCAGTTTGATATGAACACATCTGCTGATCATGCTTTATTTCACTTTGTAATTCTCTTCCTACCACTTTTGTTTCTCAAAGGCTCAGTTACCCATTGCAATCTGAGTTAAATGCATACAGATAAATCTGGATACATAGGTTTGACCTTAAGAATTGCCAAGCGGAAGTGCAGATTGTTTGAGTTACCATACACTTATATGCCTTGCTGGCGCAAAATGAATCTTAGAAATATCAATCACCGTTGGAGGAACTTGGTGCAGCTTTTTCCATTCTAAATTCACGCATGTCTCCAAAATCCCAGCGCTGTGCCTGTCATCGATGATGACAATGCTCTCATAGCGCGTTTCCTGGGAAATATTAATTCTCATTGACGAAATTTGTACACAAGCTTAAAGAGGAGATTTGGAAAGAGCTCTATTTTCTCTGCGTTCGCATGCTTGGAGAAGTTATCTGAATTAAGGTTATGAATTCAAAGTTGATAGAGACTCGATCACGGACTTTGCATCATACCAAAAATCAGAACGGAATGATTATACAACTTTCGAAAGCAGAACTTAATTCAAAGCTGGTGTTATAGAACCTATGGCAAGTTAACCCCTGAGCCATTTCGGACGTATTGTTGGATTTATCATTCGCTGCTGGATCCCAACACTAGCAAAAAGATGGATGGCTTTTTTCGAGAACTGGTCTGTTCGCCGAATTCTCGGATGCTAGAGGAATAAGCGAAAATTGTGAGGTGTGAATGAAGAGGCTCCTCTTTTGAATTGTCTTAGTCTCTGCAAAAGCACAAAGTTCTGGCTTTTTTGGCGCTAGATCAAAACAGAGTATTTATGGTGCAAAAGCCATGCTCGTCTTTCTAGCCCTTATTTTAGAACCATTTTTTCCCTTCAAACTTTCTCATTTGGAAAAAGCTTAGCTAACTTCAAAAGTCTTTTTTAGCTCTATCCAGTATTAGTTGAAAAGGGCCTCTATCCTTATTCATTTAGATTGTTGAGCTCCACACAGCCGCACTCGAAACCAGAATTCCACTGCATTTACTATTCTGGCCAGAACTCAGGCGTGAGTAGCATTCTTTTGGAAATTCAGTATGTAGTGGAAATTGTCTACATTACGCACAATTTACTATTTCCCTAGAAATTATCTAGAATGTGATTTCGGCGCCTTAAAATGGGTAGCCGTTATGGTCATTCTGTGGCCCATAAAATTTCTTTGAAGAAGGTAATCCTCAAAGTCTCGCTTATTTCTGTAAGCGTAAGTTTGAGGCTTCTGTTGGCAGTTTAGGCAAAAATGTTTAGCTATTCAATACGCAAAAAAAACAAGAAAATCCATATTTTGCGACTTTGTGGCCTACGAAAAAATGTTGAACAAAAGCCGAGAATTTTGAATTTTGATTTTTTCCTTTGCGCAAATCTTCTCTGTTTGAGCTCTACGTCTTTTTTGTACTACTGGCTTGCGACTACAAGATAGACTACCTAGCATTTATACTAACAAATCTTGAAGGGAGTATGATTAGTCAAAAACGAAGTTTCAGAAAAACTTTTTATGCTTATCAATACAAATTTTTATGCCCGTTTGTGTAGGTGAGTGCGCGCTGTATTTCGAAGGGTTTGATGCCTCTGATGGTCTTTATCGCAATAAAGAATACATTTTTCAAAAAGTTATAGCACGTCAAAGTGAGAGCTCGCAAGACCCGCATTGCTTACATACCATCCCATTACATCCTTTATCTGCGAGTGAAGGGAGATAGAAACATTAACCAGTAATCGAAACCTTAAGCCGGCCAAATCGTAACGAATTTTTTGTACGCCCAGGCTTCCAATATGTTCTAGCACTAGTCAGGCTGAGTAGAATTGTTCATTGGAGCTGTGCTGTCGACGGACAGCCAGCGCAGTGCGAGACAGCGTTGTCGGCGTGGAGGATCTCGGCTGACCTCGTGCGTCGTCTGACGGGCGAACGTCAGTCGATATCGAGTCGCTGTAATCGGTGCCGTTGAACAGGGCTTTTACTAGCCCTTTTCGTTACATTCTTGCTCGATTTGAACCTCTTTTTTCAACTTTAATTTCACTCAGTTCCTTTGTAGCTCAGTTTCAATAAAATCCAACTCTGTCCTGCCCAAAACTTGCCCGCACTTCTCATTTTTTTGAATGCGAATGAATCCGTAATGCCGCTTATCAACGCATCTCTGCTTTTTGTATAGTTTTTGAGTTCATTGTCGCTCTCTTTCAGTTCATTTGAACATTGTGTAACGATAAGTGAGTGTCAGATAATCCCCACTTGAGTAATTTGAACCTTCAATAAGTGTGCATTCCCGTTCTTACTTTGGCAGTCATTTCATATTCAGAATATTCGAAAGCGAAACTCGGCTTAATAATTGAGTTGATTCACAGTTCTTGCCAAATAAAGATAATTTGTCTCAAAAAGCTTGAACAAGCTAATCGGTTTGTACAATATGCGTTTTGTTACGTAAATGGTAGTGTTTTAGAAACGTTTCAGAAAATCGATTTGCAACAAAATCAAAAAGTCGAATCCAGAAGATCGAAATTCGAGACTTTTGATAGAAACGTTTGTTCCACTACCAACTTTTTCTAGTCAAAAGTAGGTGGTAAAACCAAGTCCAAAAATAAATTTAGTTTTCAATGAGAGTTTTGACAATTTTAGTGAACAAATTTCGAAAAATCACTTTTTAGTAGTTCTCTCTTGAACAGCTCGTATTGTTGCGGTATGTTAACAAAGAATTTGATTCAAGCGCCTGCAAGCGCAACATTTTCTCGCTCTACTGTAAATTAGAGGGTTTAATTAGAAGTGGAGAAAGTAGCGTAATCTCAAAAATCTTGGTGGAGGCGCTATGCATCAACATTAAACCATTTATAGCCGTGAGCTTACAAAATTGATATTTGAAATCTGCAAAACTCCTTCTAAAAAGCACCGTCCACCCAGATTCTGACTTTCATGTTATCGTTCCGGGCCTTCTCATGTCTCCCCTGATCCCGAATATGAATTCAAAAAACGGAAAACCCTGACAATCCCTGTTCCAAAATACCCGCAGTCCGGCTCTCCGGGACGGTGAGTGGATGGGCGCGCCGGGATGGGCGGACATTACTGGAGGGGGGCGGTGCCGACTTAGGGGTTCCTCATGCATTTTCGCTTTTCCGAAACGATTTTCTCGCTTCCGAAGCGGCATTTTGCGCCGCGATTGGGCGTTGACTTGATATGGGGTCCTACTGTCGTACATTGCCTTTAGCTCAAGACTCAACTTAGGGCGGACGGTGCCGTCAATACTTCGAAGTTTTTTTTTGAGTTTTCGAAAGGGAAGTTTCAACATCACTACGGATTGTGAGCGATCTTTGCTGTCCTTACCGTCTGCGCGAGGTGAGAGCTTATTTGTCCTCATGATATGAGCTCTATACAGGGTTTCCCAAAAAGATGTGCACACTGTTTGATCGTTAGTAACTCTCTTGCTATGATGTCTTTCGGAGCATGAGGTACCATTCTGTAGAGCGAGATTGAATTACATTCACAGTATGGAGCAATGATTAATCCCTCTTCATTACTGTAGGATTACGGTATGGACTTTCAGCCTACAACGCCACGGTGGAATAGGGCTTTTAGAGCAAAAATTTCCAAGAAAACTGAAAATTTGTGCATCAAGGTTTTTGGGCTTGCGATTTCACTACACTTAGCAGCTATTCGAGCTTTTTAATGGTGTGATCATACTTCTGACGAATACTGGAACTTTTTACCTTAAAGCTGAAATAACTTATGGAAAAAGCATCACAGTGAAGCGCTTCATGTTTAGAATTAAAGATTCCAATTAGTCCAGCGCAAGGGTTTCTGTGATATTTCGCTTCATACCGCGAGTCCATATGAACCTCGCCCTACAGGATGGTGCCTCAAGCTCGAAAAACATGGAAGCAAGAGAATTAACGGTCAAATAGTGTGCACACCTATTTGGGACACCCTGTATTTCGTTGCGCCTTTCGTTTGCAATTTGAGAAAATTCAGACTCATCGCTCAAAGACCACACATGCATTCCGTAACCTGAACTTTCAAGGAAAATATTTTTACGAGGCTAATTTATATCCTTGAAATACTTGAAAAATTATTACAGTCCTTAACTTGCTTTTTTCGTTTTTCTTATGTAACCAAACTTCCTATGCTTAATATTTCAGAAACAATGAGAACGAGGCCACCACCGAATAAAATGCCTGGAGCTGTCTCGAAATATATCGTTGAATACTACGTGCGGAATTCGGATGTGCTTCTGACCAATACCAGTTTGCGAACAATGGAAGCGAACACGCTGAGAGCACTAGCGATAAAAAAGCTCATCGCCGAGTTGCAGGAGCAGTTCGGATATTCTACAACGGAAAGGAAAATAAGAAATCATTTCGATCATGTTCGATCGAAATGTCTGAGCAAAGGCGGTGGATTGGGCCTCCCGAGCGCTGAAAGAAATAGGTACAGCTTTGAACTATCGGTGTAATCTGATTGATATTGAGGCAGTATGGTGCATTTGCACCATATTTCTTCAACGCAGACACGCTAGTTCCCAGCTTTTACGGCGGCACAGTTCTAGCTCTTATTTACTCCACGTACAGTGAATCCCAATCTTAGTGTCACGGTCAGCGCTGCTGGGATCCTCGCGAGCCGCTTCGCTTTGGTCTCGCGCCGCGTTCCTCCTTGCCGAACGTGACACTCAGATTGGAATGTCCTGTGCGCGGCTTTTTGCCTCTCAGTATTATAAGTAAGCTCCTGTAAATTATCATTTCTTCAGATTCGTCCATAGAGATGCAGAACGTAACTCGTTCGGAGAGCTAAGAAAAAGGGTGTTTCTAAATTCTGGAGAGCAGGCTTTGTTGAGATATTATAGAAGCCAGGAGGCTGATAATGCCAGAGAACAGGTTAGATGTACTACTCTGCAGTATACATTTTATGACAGTTTTTTAGGGAACCTCACAGCACAACCAAATGTTCATGGGGGAAAGAGAAAGCTTCAATAGAATGCACGCGCGAGAAGATGATCATCAGCACTCCGCGTCTGAAGAGGTTGAGGTCAAAGAAGAATCTCGGCCTGCTGACTTGTCCGATGACTGTGTTATTGTAAGAACTGACATTTTTACACTTCCTCTATCTGCTAACGCTCTCTTTCCTTCAGGAGGAACTAACGGGTTTTGATGAAGATGAATCCAATGACAATGGTCGCATAGATGTGGACAGTCCAACTTGCCCGTTCTCACATGCTTGTGAATCTAGTTCTGAAGCAATGAATGAGTTACGCCTGTTGTGTATGGTACGTTATTCTCGTTTATCAGCTTTTTTTCGAACTTTGGTACTACATTTTTTATATTTTGCTTTTGAGGTCTCAAAATTCCATAGTTTTTTGTTTTCGATTAATTTGAAGAATTGAGCTCGATATAAGACTAGTTGCACCACTGAAAAGTTTTGTCCCAAGTGAATGTGCAATTGTGATATGGAAGGTGTTATAATTTTTATGGAAAATTGAGATCTTATCAAGATATCATTTTCTTTTGAAGCTTTTTTTTGGTAATTTGACTTGTAGCCTTGATTTTTTACATGGTCGTAGTAGTTTTGTATCTTCTAAATTTTTAGTGTGGTAGTAATATCAACAATAATTTTGAAAAACACCAATTTCAAGTGCCAATATCATCTCCTAGCTTTCTTGTCTATATTTCTACTCTGGAAAAAAATTTATCTATAGCTAAGCCTCAGATAAATTTCCAAAATTAAGTGTGGAGTCATGCAATGTATATGTTTGGAGTGTATCCAACTTTGTTTAGGAACAGCGACAATTCTTCCGAGAAATGACAGAAATGGCCCAAGAAGTCTGCTCATTTGTTCGCTTGGCCAAAGAGCAATTATTGGAACGGTCATCTGCCAATTGTTCGCTTGGCACTAAGGCTATGTCAAGTGCGTGGAAGTCCAAAATAGCTAAATCTTTGTTGTAATTATGGTTTCGATTTTGATCGAAAATTTGTAGATTTGTTGATTTTGTTGTTATGTCTGTAACTTGAAGTCAGAAATGTTATTGTTTTGTCTTGGATATCTTTTTCCATTTAGCTTTAGATAGATGGGTGCCTAGAAGCTATATAGGGTATCGTTATTGATAAAGTTATGAATTTTGATGCTACCTTTGCCATTCTATAAAACTGACAGTGAATAGCCCGGCCACCTTCGGAAACGAAGCATTAGGTCGTTCCATAAGTTTGTAGCATTTTCATAAACTCACGAAATGAGAAAACTTTGTCAAAAAATCAGTTGATAATATATTTTATGCTGTTGAGCGCAAACCTCCTCCCACCTTGTCATCAAATTTTCAACTTTGTTTTTTCCAAAACTCAGCACGTCTGGTCTCAAACGAGTAGTCTAACCAGCGCCGAAGATCCTCTAGAATCGCAACAAGCACCGTTTATACGGTTTGCAAGAGAACGGGACAAATGATCATCTGGTAGGCCGAAATCTAAGAAGTACATCGGATACTAGTATGTCTCTCAGTCAAGTCTTGCAAGACAGTTTTGAGGACGTTTGCCGTACGAAGCCATATTTCGCAGAAAAACTCCTGGACCTGTATCAAAGTCATTTTTGCAGCAAAGCTACATTTAGGTGCCAAAAATCTCATCAAATGCTCTGGTAAAAGCTTGGCAAAATGGACCATTTACGCAACCAATACTTTTTGGCGCGCGTTTTTGTACAGTAATAAACTTTTGATCACTTTTTTGGGCCTAAGTTCATGGTTTGCACATTTACTTGCCATAAACATCCACGAGCCTGCAAAAAGTGGAATTACGGACCCAATTTTGGGGACCAAAAGCCAGGTGGGTCCGATTGGCGCGCATTTTTTGAGGGATCCACACACGGATCCGCTCGTGCTTTTGTATACTGGACTCTCAATTTGGTAGCATGCGCTTTGCAAAATTTGAGCTCAGGACGTTGGCTGGAACACGCTCTACGAATTTCACACACCACACACACACACACACACACACACACACACACACACACACACACACACACACACACACACACACACACACACACACACACACACACACACACACACACACACACACACACACACACACACACACACACACACACACACACACACACACACACACACACACACACACACACACACACACACACACACACACACACACACACACACACACACACACACACACACACCACACACACACACACACACACACACACACACACCACACACCACACACACACACACACACACACAAACGTAAGCAACCCTTAGCCCGTTATTATAAGTTATGATCAAAGTGCAGGCATATCTTTTTTGGGACACCCTGTATATTTACTTGCAAATACAATACAATAGGGGGGCTTTGTTTCAAAACTCCTCGGTCTCAGCTTGTGGACAGCCCCGCTAGTCAGTATTTCCAACCCAGCTCTTCAAATGAAAAAGGAAAACAAGTAAGACTTTTAAAGAAATACAACAGCAACAATATATGCTGTAACAATAACTGTCGCCACTAAAACACGCAGAGTTTTTTTTTCATTCTTAGCGCAAAATATTGATAAAAGAGCTAATGGTCTAACACCTGTTTCAAGAACAGTATGTTATACTTTACTTGAACTAAAAATGTATCGCTTTTATGAATAGGATCCTAACACATAGCTGCGGCCTAAGTTTTCTCGCGAACAAACAATTATCGAATTATCAAAACTTGAAATTATTTCCCAATTATAATGTTTTTTAAAAGCTTGAAATCAAGTAAGTGTAATGGCATGCATTAAAATGAGAAGTAGAGTTCAGAAAGTTATGACCTTTTAATTTGATCTAATTCAGAAAGTTAGGTGGTCAATATTCAGTACTGCTTTTCCAATGGAACTAAGTCGGCGTTCGCCTGAATATTAAATGCATACAACCGTATGAAGATCCTTTTACCCTCTGGACCTTCTGGACGAAATTTTGCATGATTTGTTTTGAAAAGAGTATCAGTTCTGTCATATTTAAGCTGCCAACTGCAACCCTAAATTGGAATATTTTGAATAAGCTTCCCAAATATCAGAGCAAGACCTATCGAATGACCTATATCAAAAGGTCAAAATTGGAGATTACTTCTAATTTTCAAAAGTTTTTTAAAACTTTCATTTCTTCTAAAGCATTAGAGAATATAGCCTTACGAACACCCCCGAATGCGAACAACAACATGGTTGAAGGAAGTGCCATGTTTTTCTTCTAAATTTGACAGCATTATTACACAATATAACTAGTAATATTAATGTTAACATATGATCATGAGATGATCTCTGCAGTCATCCAGTGCTTCTTTTCAACACAAGAAAAGGTGATTTTCTACTGTCGGAGCCAGGGCCCGGTACAGATCGTCTGGAAGCAGCTGGACTTCGTTTTTGGAGCAAAAAGCAAAAAGGATATTGCCTTTGCGGAGTCGGGGCCGAGCGCCGAGGATAAACCCATTTAATTAAAGCAAGCTTCTCGGGCAGGCTATTACGCGATTGACATGCTCTATCGTGTATGGCTAAAGGTGCGCGCGATTTGACAGCAAAGCTAAAATAAACAAATTGCTTGTTTACAGCGCACACAGAATCATATGACATTAAAATTGAACTGTATACATAGAAAATTACCTGCGGAAGAATTATGCAAAAATGTTTGAAAACTATTGTGAAGTAGTATTTTTTTCCAAAATTGCTCCGTCTCTAAACGGCTACTAGACAATCTGAGCTCGTCTGGAGCACATATTTCCGTCATTTCACACAAGTTTCGGATTTTTTTAGCATTGACGGATGCCCGGTCAGGAATCTATTCTTGAGCATAGGGACATTTTCATATCGCCCTCTGCCCACTGTTTTACCCTCTTTTCCTTCGAAATTCGCCTTGTTAGATATCGCGCCCCAGCATACTTTTTCTGCGTCCTCTCTCTTCGAAATTTCATTTTCAGTTCCAACTTTTTCCCATTATTTTGATGATTCTTTTCATTCTTCTTTCTTCTTTATCTTCTCTCTTCTGCTCGTGATCTATCTTGATCTGTTTTGTGACCATGTATGGCCTATGAGCAAAATCTGTGATTTTGTGACCTCTCTTTAAGAGTTTGACCTGAAATCACGAAATTTTCAAATCGCAGCAGGTAAATGGTTTTGTGGAGGACTAAGGCCCGTATGCACTAACATTTTTGCGGCGAGGGGAGCGGCGTCCCCCGTTATGAAGGGACCGCGTGCGGACGCCGCTGCGGCTTTTTCATCATTGGGGACGCCGCTCCCCTCGCCGCAGGGATGTTAGTGCATGCGGCCCTAAGTGAGTATGCGGGGGTTTTAAAGTCAAGGGGACTTCGTTTTCAAAAAGTCTAGAAACGGACTTGTGCCGGGCCCTGGGCGGAGCCCCTTCAACTTAAGAGCATTGATAGTTTGATCCATGCCTCAAATTCTTTTTTCATTTTTTGATAAGCCACTACGTTAGAGATCTTAGAGCATTTTGTGATGATCAAACACTAATCTTTTTGAAATAATTGAATTTATTTAGGTCATCCTAGTTTAACAGCAATGTTAAGGTACTCAAAACTTGTAACATAAATTATATGACGCGGATATACACAACAAAGTTTATCTGTACAGATAGCCTCTTCAATCATTCCGACAAAGATTCTTCTTTTGTCCTATGGCTCACATTATGAGGATCACGATAAAAATACAATGACTTCTGTCTCTTGTAGAGGTACTGCAGGGCCAACATTGTACCTTGTGATCCCATCACAATGGTAAAAATGTAGTGCCACGCCGTGGTGTGAGGAGTGTAAAGCGTGAGATATTGCAGAGCCTGAAAATTTCTCACAAATTGCACCTAAAATCAGCTTGTTCAAGAAAATTTTTATAAAAAAATAAGTGTCGGATCGCTGCTGAAATAAGAATTACGCGTCTCTCTTATTTGTTACAGCAAATCGTACTCACGACTAGTTCAAGCATGCACTCATGGTATTGATATTGGAAGCAATGAAATTTCCAAGAAACTGACCCATGGAGTGCCCATCGACAGCTGCATAAGGAAAACAGCACCGATTCTGGATGCAATTTGCGTTTGCTCTCGTCTTCTCATCTGAAAAGCAACGGGAGTAGAGAGTACTCAAGGTGAAAATGGCTTTTAATATATATCTCCGTTCCCAGCAAATCCTAACTAGGAATATAGAATAATAAAAGTTTTTTTAGCCAACCATATCTCCTTTTTCATATGGACGCTCGATCTTGACTACTCTTTAGAGATTTTTATATTAAAGTCAGGATGGAAGTGGTACAATAGTGGGTACCTAGCAAAGCGAATGCTTAGTAACGATGACAGATATAGCAGTACCTGTGAATGTAATGTGATAATGTTTTCTTATAGCTAAACATATCGCCCATGCGCAATGTTAAAGTTGCTTTGCACAACGCTCTACTTGCTGGGTCCTTAGTCTGTTGAAGGACATGATTTTGAGTGATGATAAGAAATTTCTGGTACAGACAGCTATTTTTTCGCTCACGTATGTTAAGCAGCTGCGTTTTCGGATTTTCAGTAGTCTCATCCCTTTTAGAAGATCGTCACCTTTATCACAAAAATGCAAATTTAGAAGCCCAAATCTTAAGCATTTTGAAATTGGATGAATCGAGCAGATCACGCCAAAATCAGGGATGCAGACTCGTTGGAAGAGTTTCCGTTAGACTGCAAGATGTGCGTACTTTTTTTAAAAGAGAAAACGACCTAAGCGTACGATTTTTGAAGCCTAGGTGGAATGGAAAAAAGCTTAACCTTATATGCGGGATTCTAGCGGTTAGTGCTGTTACAGGAGAGTGGGGCTGCCTGATCTAGGTCTGATGATGAGCCTTTTACTCCTTTGCATAAAAATTACAGAAGCCCGCTTTTGCTGCTATTCTTGTGTGCTACTTTTACTGTATGTCTTTTTCTAAAGGCACGCATGTATGTACAGGGTTGGGGGAAAGTCCTTGAACAATCTTTGATGTCCTTGTATGTTCGGTTTTTCCACAAATTTTTGTATGCTAATTATATATGTTTGGTTCTTATACTCTTGAGTAAAGCCCTCAAAAAACCGGACTACTAGCTTTTTCCCTATAGGAGATTCGCTTCTTTAATGGAGCAAGCGTTGGTTGAGAATATGCACAAAGAGAGGATTGCTGAGCAGCAAATTGCGAGGGCTCCCCAAATTTTACAGATCAGGATCTTTTCCACCTTGCGTCGTTTTCAGGACATGAACAGCACCCAGGACTGTTGTATGGGTGGTAAATTGGCTATTGCGGACAGTAACGAAGTCCTGAAAATCGTTCGCCAACGCCTTCGTCGCAATCCTTGACGAAGCTTGATTGAGCTGGCTTCAGAGCTGTCCATCTCTGGCAGGACAGTTTCCGACATCGTAAAAGAGGGCCTTGCGATGAAGCTTTTCAGGATACTAAATTTCATGCTTTTTGGGAGGACATGAAGCTGAATTGACTGCGCAGATGCCATCGACTTCTTGAACGTTTCTCCAAGACACGCCATCGATCTACACTCTTTTCTGACGTCAAAATTTTTATCGTGAGGAAAGTTTTTGATCGCCAACTAACAGAATCATCACCTGATCGCCCCCAGAAGTCGATAGCAAGGGTTGACTCGCAGAAGGAAGTTCTCATCCGGCTTCTGAAATGGTTTGCGCGGCGATTGCTTTCGACATCAAGATGCTGGCGATTTTTATGTCTCAGGACATCGAGGTGGACACCGCTACGCACGTGGATAGCATCCTGAAGAAGGGATTGTTGACCTGGACCAATAACCATTTTGCCAGGAGTGACAGGTTTCCTCAGCAGGATAGCGCACCTGCGCACAAAGCGAAGTTTGTTCAAGCATGGCTCCAAAGCAACATCAAGGAGTTCATTACTCCTACGGAATGGCCTCCGTATGGCCGGATCTGAATACCCCGACTACAGTGTGTGGTCAGTTCTTTAGGCCAAAGCCTGCGCTCACCCTGCAAGACAGTAAAGTCTCTGCGACTTGCTCTTCAGAAGGCGTTGGAAGAAATCGACGTGAAACACCTCCGAGCCACCTTGGACAGCGTTCTCAAGCTTTTCCGAGCCTGTGCTCGTATCAAAGGAGGAATCTTCGAATTGTAAAGGCAGTTTTGTGTACCAGACAGTTGAGTAAACATTACCTATTGATTTCATGTAATCATTTTGCCTCTTCATCATTACGTTAAAAATACCGTGTTCAAAGACTTTCTCCCAACCATGTATGTCAACAATAAGACAAATTTCGTATATAACTCTCTTCGCTAAAAGATTTCAAACACCTAGAAATTACCTAGAACTTACCGATCTGCTAAATCTCCTTCTTCCAAATACACGTCTGCATATGACAGTTGTGCAGATTATAGCGTTTAAAATCATGACTGATGTTGGTAAGACGACAGCGTAGACAACATAATCTGGTCGTACCCAGCAGAAGCAATCACCTCGTTGGAAAAAATCACTTAGTGTGACTAGCAGTAACGATGCAACAAAGGGAGGCACTGCAATTGAAAATGTACAAACGATGTTTTTGAGCCTGTCATTTAAGGGACACGCATGGGAAAATGTAGTGTATCTGAAGTAAAAGAAAACCGTACATAAATGAAACTGCGAAGTGCTTACGAAGGCTGATGATGATAGCAGATGACGGTAAGATGATTACTTTTACCCATGGACCGGTCAAAATAGCAAACGCGGTTGTGAGCCTAAGCGCTTGGAAGATTGTGAGCAGAACAGAACTGAAACAATTTGCTAGCGTCTTCACCATTTTATATAGAGATGCTCCTCACCTCATTAGCAGCATATATGCTATCGAAGCAAACACGCTGCATCCCTTTCCGGACACTGCTTCATCGGAAAATATGGTGAACACAATGTAGAAGAGAAACATTGCCGCTTTATGAGAAAGGCAGACAAGGTCTCTTGTTGGCGGTGCATAACCTCGTAGATAAAGAATAACATGGTTACCAACAAGAGCAGGCCAGCTAGAATTGTTCTTCTCTTATATAGCACCTGTTAACGCGAGGTGAAAACTCACTAAGCAGAAGCAGACATAACCGTTAAAAACAACAGTGATGCTATGGATAAAGTGTTCACGGTGTAGCCCAAATTATACAGAGCTTTGTTACACATACTGGGATCGTTGAGTGCTGCATCCTGGGTAAAAATGCCAAGATTAGGGTGCAGCTAAATCCTGTTTTTAATGATTAATGGTTGGTATCTGTCCTATCGCTTTCTGGTTAAAACTTCCGCATCCCTCCGCATTCTGCACTACGTAACAACAGATATTTACCACTATTAGTGCGAAATCCGTTAGATGATTACAACTAGCAACAAGTTTGCCTCCTTCTACTGCTGTTTCGCACTGATTTGATGTTGACCATTCTAGCAATTCGGTGTCCCACCAAGTTACACGGAAGTGACCGTGAAGTGGTCGTAGTGTCTGGAATATTGGAAATTCACTCATGTGCAAATATCAAAACGAATGAACAGTTTAGGCTGGAATAGACTTTCCCTCACTTTGTTTCACTTTCATGTGAGCTGCTGCTACTCTATTTTCAAGTATATAAGCTGCGAAGGATTTTTTCAAATCGATCAGCCCAAACACGCCAAAGGACTTCGCAACCATACGACCCTATTCCGTGCTGCGTATTGGATGAATGAATTGTGCGACATAAGGATTGCTCTCCGAGACAACTGAGCAGCTCGCTTGAAATTTCCAAAAATAAGCGGCTTATACACGTGAAAATAGGGTACGTATCCTTTTGTGGCGCACACAATATGCCGTGTGAGCACCCTCATAACGTTATGTTCTACGTGCTATGCTAATATGAAATGCCCATTTTGTTTTTAGGGTGCTAACGATAAGACTAATTCAAAATGCCACATGTAAAAATTCTTGCGAATTGTAAATTTGAAAAGAAGTTGGCAAAATAGAGATCTCGAAGGATTAAATTTTCTTCGTTTTACTTTTGTGTTATCACAGATAATATTGTACCAAAACTTTTCCTTGATGCCCGAATGCTACTGCCATCTTTATAAAGGCTAGATTCTTGAGAAACTAAAGTGAAACATTTGTTGGCTACAAAGTAATGATGACCGGTACAGCAAGAAAAGACTAAAAAAGCATTTTTTTAATAAAATTCGTAAAGAGCTCTTAGTACTTGGTACATTCCGCTCCCTGGCCATCTTTCCATCTTTTAGGAATGCTCTGCATAATCAAGTGAAAGACGCGAGAAGAAAACTGTAGACATCAAAATAGCAGGAGGAACTTTCTTCATGGAAGCCAAATGAAATATTTTTACTGCTACACGCATAAAGAGGCTTATGTAATTTATGTAATAGTAAATATTCATGTGAATTTTCTATTCGGCTTCTGAGTGAGTTGCATAAAAATCATTTTGAAGCTAATTTAAAACCACCTTCCCTTGGTGAAGCAAAATTATTACGGCTTGTTACTCTACATTCGAAAAGTAGTTCCAGAAGCGCTTCAAAGTATGACTCACATTTGTTAGACTGAAGTGAAGAGTAGCCATTACTGTTGTGCTTTGTGGATTTAGTAATGTGTTCTGAAATAAATGGTGTCATTAAATTGAAAATAACATGACTTCCATTCACACTGTCAACGATACTTATCCTTGTTTAGCTCCACAATCTTCTACGATATCTATCTCCCAGTGGCGCATCCAGGATTTCCGTTCGGGGGTGCGACAAAAATTTATTTCCGGATGAAGGTGCGTGGCGTTAGCCGCGCACTCCGAAATTTTTTTTGAAATGCTTCCCAAAATTTTTCCGGGCCCCTGACCCCAAAATTGCAGAAAAAAGGGGCGTAGCGACAGCCACGACCCCGAAAAATTTTTT